>JASFYC010000385.1:0-11674 GCA_030412335.1 Botrylloides violaceus
GTTCTCCGCTAGTAATAATAATAATTTAGTCGAGAGAACCGCTGATTCAGCCGCTCGCCAGACCACCTGTGTGAACGGATCGACCGCTTGCCGCTCCACGCGAAAACCGCTACGTTTTCCGCCTTCCGCGCCCTGCGTATCTCCGCCTTTATGATATTACTAAACACTAGGTGAGGTGGTCCAACGTGCTTCTACACACTCTTCAAAGTTGATTGATAAAGTCACCATACACATGCGTGGGCTTTGTGATTTATTTCCGCTTACCATGAGTCCAAACGAAAGTGATTCTGAAGCGAGTTTGAATAGTAGACAGAATAGAATTTACCTACCTATGCTATCAAGTGTAGGAAGAATTTGAAATTAAACCGAAGTAGAAGGCGATCATTACATATCTATTTCGACTTGAAATACCAATAGATAGAATAAGTCACCAAATAACAAATTCAATCTAATTAATTGGAATAAAATTGATAAGCTTTCGGAGCTGTGCTCCTTCATTATTAAAAGATGGAATAAAATACGAAGTAAAGAGTGCATTGAGTGATATAGATCTATAGTAAGCGCACAATTACATAAAATAATACACGATATAACGATGTTAAGGGAACTATTTGAAGTTATATGTCATATTATACTGACTATTCTGATATAGTTTTCATTAGCGGTTCTAGGTCCGAATACCAATCACAAATTAAAAATATTTGTTGGGGGATGTTGAACTATACGAAGAGTGCTATATAGACAATAAATCAACGTCAGATTTCAGCCATGATCTGTGTGCGGGTTGGACAGGTATTCCTAAATAGCGCTTGAAATCATTTAAATATATAGGGGCCAGGAGTGGGTATTTATTCTCTACTGATGACGATCATTTTTCTTTCTCTTTGTTTACTCAATTTCGATCTCTCTCATCTGTTGGTTCCAATAACGGTTGTTATCTAGGAAGTCGCTCACCTTTTCCAACCAATCGTCGAGCTGTTAGGCAACAAAGAGGAGTGAGTGAATTGACAAGGGGCGTGGTATTCAGAAGGAATGTTTTGCGATAAGCGGATCTAACATTTTCAAACTCTCGATCTGCTCCGAAAACAAATTATTTCGGCAATATACATTACACTAAATCCAAGATCCGGATCAAACGGTCACAATATCCAAAAAACGTCTGATCCCAGTTGTAGACATTCTACCGTACCATCATGGCCTACTCTAGAATTCTAGAACTAAATTAGGCCATGGTGACATTATGAGGAAAATGAACATGCTATTAGAACTTTGGTCCCATGACTCGGGTAACGTCATTCCAGATTGGTTGGAAACTTAGTTCACAAGCTTTCATAGCTCAGCTCATTCATCAGGGAAAATGGATAATCCTAACTGAGTTGCCTCTAACAGACAGACAATCAGGCATATATAGTCATTTGTACGCAGAGTGCACACGGACACTGATATGACAGGTATGTCTTGAAGCTCAAGGTCTCCCTCAGAGTAATAGGATGTAAAACAGTGATGAATATTACAGTAACATAATGATTACGTCTGCTTTGAAGAAAAGATAACAGAACAAATTTTTAAAGTAGGACCCGATATAGGAGGAGAAAAAAAGGATACCAAATAAACGATTGCGCAATTAGAAACGGTTCACATGGCCTTTCTGATCGGAAAAGTTCCGTGTTCGATTTCCGATGAAGTCAAGAAAAAAGACTTTAAAATTGGTAGCCGTTATTTCTCTACTTGGCAGTGAGTATATCAGGCAGTCATGACACGTATACTGTAAGTATGGACGCGTTGTACATGACCTTAGTAGTTGACAATACCATAAATTAAATAACAACAATTAATTTTCGAAACTTACTTCCATGCCTGTCGCACCTGACGGGTGTATGATGTAGTAACATGTGATTTTAGTGTTGGCCTTTACCCTACAGATGAGATTTAAAGCGATCAATCAATTATTAATTAAATCGATCATCGTGCAATCTCTCGTATTCTCGTATTGCGTCTTGAATAGTTCCCTCCCACCTATTCTGTAGCTGTCGCATCGGTCTACCCATCGGGCGTTCGCAAAATATTTACCACATTCGATACATCATATAGCTTCATTGGATACTAACGGTACATCGATATTTTTAAAAACCTCATAAATTAATGTTTTGCGACAGCCTGCAAGACCCAGAGCCCGGAGTGTTACATGGGCATTTGACTATCCCGAAATTCCGGAGTCACGTGATCGAAGGCAAAGAATTTGAAGTATTCTTGAAATTCGAGTATCTTTTAATCCATATTTTAATAATTGATGTGACGCACCTCAGCGTGCGGTATTTCATCATTTTTAAAACCATCAAAATACACGAAGCGTTATAAATGAGCCGATATATGTGCCCCTCCGGAATCAAAGGCTGGTCACACACCTATATAGGGTCACAATCATTTGGGTTTTTCTTCCCATTATCTTACCTTTTCTCAGCATACCGGCCAAGGGCTATAATCAGCTTGGGATTGATTGAATTAATGAGTTCCCTGAAGTTTTTGTCGGAAATTGCCATCAGCGACTTAAGAGAAGGTTCGGTGGAGGTGTTGAAACCATCTAGAGGCACATTTTCGTTGCCTAAACAACATGGAAAATCTACGATAAGGATTTGAGTGCAACGTGCGATGTATGGGTCAAACCCGAACCGATTTCTCAGATTTCTACTTCCAAATACTCTAAATTAAAAAAGCTTTTACCCATCCACTGGCGCGGCTACACCTGACGATTTCAGCTAAGTGCCGACCGCGCCGTACCAAAAATGTTAGTCGCTAGTCAACAAGCGCAATCGGGGATAGTAAAGGGAGGACACGCCTACAGGCATGTTCAAATTGAGAGTAAAACTTAGAGCGTTTAACGCTTGGAATAAGAGTGGAAAGCTAAGCGAGAGTAAGTTTGATGTCACGTGATAGCAAAACGTCAACATTAATAAGGATTTGCGCACTGAAGTCAGAACGTTTACGCTCATCGCAACAACATGGGTCGCTTGTGTTAACGCTGTGCTAATAGGATAAACAAAGATTTGCACTTAATGCGAACAAGGCCTTCGTCAGATAGCCGTCCGCTACCTACAGAGAGTTCTTGTGTATACACCCTGGATATATACGCAAATCGTCCACGCGATATTGCGCAAGTACAATGCCTATGAAAACTATTCTGTGAGTCTGTGCGTATACAAAGAATCGTAAGAGTGAGAAATCAAAACCGTCATGTTTATCGCACCCGGAAGTACAATAAGTGACGTCACAGGTCATAAGCTAAATATTTATACTTACTGTTATTCATGAATATCAATGGACAATAATTGATGACGAAACAATGACGTGAAAACTTGTCATAACTCTTAAATTTATTCACAATCAATTTCCAGAATCGCTCTCCACTTTTTGAGTTCCTAAATCAAAGAAATATCCGCTAAACGTAAAGTTTACGGAACAAATCGCCTCTAAAATTATTCAGTTCCGTGACTTCTAGCATTTTCTTGATAGCAGCCGATTGCGTAAGATCAATTATGACAGATAAGCGTACGCCTTCAAGGCCGTATCAATTGCTGTCCAAGTTCCAATCGGCACGAAAGAAGACGGCCAACGAGTATTAAAGGCCCAAAAATTGTCAGACTCGAGAATTTGGTCGATTTTGCTTAGTTAAAATACCTGTGTTTGGTTTAGACTAGAACGTAATACAAATTTCGAAAGGAGGGTAAAAATATGCGACGTACACGAGGCGGTCGTCGCATTACTAAATCACATCGCTGAGGGCCACTTACCTTTTTTCCGAGTATTTCGTTGCTAGCTCAGTCACAGCAGACTGCCCTAGTACAATTTTCATCGGCTCGTCAGCGTAGAACGGAATCTTTAAATAAAGAAAAGTGAAAGAGTTCAACATACTTGCGCTCCCTCCACATTACAACTGTCACGGTGGTTTCAAAGTAGTGCGCATTCAACCTCAATGGTTTGCTCGTCACGCACATGGCGTTTCTCGAAGATTCTCTTCAATGCGCCGGCGGCCGTCATATTGTAAGGAGGGTTGCGTCATCCTTCTGTCTGTCGTTTTGTTGGTGTTATTATTCCGTGTTTTCACTATTATTCTAGAATATTGCCAGCGATTCTTTAACGGTTACCTAGCATTAGCGATAGTTTCTGCAATCTGTCTTATTACTGCAATAAAGAGAGCGTTGACACGGAGCTGATCGTTTTCAATACGAAGTAATCAGTTGGGAAGCGGCCTGTTTTTATACTCTGCAAGAAATATTCTAATCCTACGGCTCTGCGCCCGTAGATCCACTGCTTCGCAACGACATTTGGTTAAAGAATCGAGTGCCTTTACCCTTACGTTACGCCAAGCCGCTGATTAAGGGTAAAGATTTCAAGTTGCTCACAAGCCTGTACGTACATCATGATCAAAGGTGACGTACCTCAAACCTCTACTACTACTGCTGATGACTTCACCAAACGTGTGGATGTCGCCATACAACAATTCGCAGCTACCTTCGAATCTGCGGAACGTAAACTCTCAGACAGCATAACTAACAACGCTTCATCCCAAACCGTGGTTAAAGCCAAAGATGATTTCGATATCACTACTCGACATATTCTCGGGAAGCTAGATGAACTCGCAGCACCGTATATTGCTGAACCCGGAAACGATAAAGAAATAACAACTGCCCTTACGAAAATTGATTCACTCTTGGCAGGATGCGGACGCCGAAAGCGCGCCATGGACGCAAAATACTATGACTACACTAAGGAAAGTGCTAGTCTTTCCTCCTTTGATACTAGACATTATGCGCTGGAGAAAGCGCCTTCTCGCAAATCAAGCGTGAGAACCCATTCCACTGTATCACAGTTTCAACTACAAATCGCACATTTGAAAGCACAACTTGAAGAACAGGAAGTACAACTGGAATTGGAAGCGGATCGTAAAATTCTTCGTTCTAGAACAAAACGACAGATAGCTGTGTTGAAAGCAGCTTCCGAAAGTTCGCGAGGCTCCATGATATCTGTAGAAGATCACCATAGTGTGCCCAGAGAACCATTGAAACTTCACTATTAAAAAAATCTAGAAAATTTTAATCTTAAAATAAGTCTTTAAAAACTTGTGTCACATTTTAGCATAAATTTGACTTAGATTCAAAATGCTCAAGTAGTTCAATATGTCTTAAAATAAGGTAATTTTTATCTGGATGGAGTTCAGTTTGTCTCGAATCGAAGCGTCAAAAAGCTCAAAACAAGTCTAGTAAACCATAAGAATAAGAAACTTTTAGCTTAAATTGTAAGCTTTAATAGGCTCATCTAGTAATATAAAGCCAGTTTACAAGACAATTCCAGCTTGCTTTACCAGAAAAATTCACCAAATTTGAGATTTTATTGTATCAATTAGTCAAACTTGACTTATATCAAGATCCAGCTGTTTCAACTAGCCCCATAAAGCTGAAAACAAGGGAGTTTCGGCTTGCTCATAAAACAATATCAACTTGAAACTATCCGCATCTTCTTTTGACTAGTGTGGAAATGGATGAGATAGAATGTTCGATCAGTAGGTGGTAGCAAGTCTTCTGGTATGACTTGTGCATATCCACGATCAAGATATTCGTTGATCTTCTTGTTATATTTTTGAAAGAGCTCGGGGTCTCGCATAAACTTTCTTCGTTGATTATGTAATGACTTGACAGCAGCCTCACGATTGTTTGGCAACTTGACGTCATCTGATCTCCATGGAAGCCCAATTTGGAATCGGCCATCGACGATGCGTGTACTTTGTTTCATGATAGTGATTGCTTTCTCATCGTCTAGGGAGTCGCTCACTTCGTAAGGATCTGAATTCAAATCTGGAAAATCGGCATTACATACAGAACAGATAGGTGTAGGCAGAGTAGGCATGGTACAGTGCTTATAAAAATTGTCGTTATAAACAGCGGCACTAGCATTGACATCAACAAAATTAATTGAAGAGACATTTGCAATTTTTGAATGCATGGTTTCATCTGTCCCGCAGACAGACCAACCAAATGGGCCAAACTGGGCACCGACTTTGGTGCCAGAAGACTTGATAGTTTTTGTAACTGGATAGGTCATCAAGACAGGCTGGCCTATCAGCAAATCTACGTCAGTAGTATCAATTATGGGAATAGATATATCAGAAAGGTGTTTGTACATTTTTATATTCTCAATCCGAGGTACATGAGATTCAACATTCGGAAAATGGTCGGTGGCCAAGACTTCATTCATTTGAATAGAGGTATTTTCATTTATACCTTGTACAGCGATAGAAACGTATTGTGCTTGGCATTCAACCGAACCCAGGGCGGTTGATATACGACAATCAACGGCATCGCCTTGGATACCCAATTTTTTCAACAATCGGTTCGTGCACAGATTGGATGTTGCACCTGAATCTAGGAATGCATTAGTAAAGACCACATGATTAGAGTTTGGACTAGTGATTTTGACCGGGACCGTGGAGAGACGGGCCGGTTGAGACTTATCTTACAAAGACTCGGATAGCCTCCGCTTTCTGTGGTTTGAAAACAACGACCTTAACGGCAAAATTATAGACTTCTTCATGACATCAATGATATTTGGCTCAACGTGTTCACCCAGCATCGCACAGTACACTCTACGCCAGATCGTCTCCCTGAATGGAACCAGCGCCGATGAGGACACCCTCAACACGATCCTCAGGAACATGTATGTAGACGACTGCCTGCGAAGTGATGACAACCTCGACACGGCAATTTCTGTTATCCATCAACTTCGAGAACTGTTCTCTCATTATGGCTTCAGACTCACCAAATTTGTTAGCAACAATCCGCAGATCATGTCGCGGATCCCTGAATCTGATCGAGCACCTCAGCTAATGGACCTCGATTTCGAAAACTCTGACGACGAACGAGCTCTAGGAGTTGTTTGGAATGTAGCAAGGGACACGGTTGAGGTCCGAACACAGATCCAATCTAAGCCGATCACCCGCAGAGGAATCGCAAGTCAGATTGCCCAAGTTTATGATCCTTTCGGTATTGTCGCACCCTTTATGCTGCCTGCCAAGCGACTCATGCAAGAATTGACCCGCCTCGATCTGGGCTGGGATACGTCAGTCGAAGGGGACCACAAAGCCAGATGGGTGAAGTGGATCAAAGCTCTGCCAGAACTCAAAAATCTGTCATTTCCAAGATGTTACAAGCCTCCTGAATTCGAGCCAATCGACGTTCAGTTGCACAACTTCGCAGATGCCAGCAACGTTGGGTACGCTGCATGCTGCTACTTCAGATTTCAAGACGCACAAGGCAATGTACATGTCGCATTCATTCGAGGCATTTCTCGTGTCGTCCCGAAGAATGCTCCAAGCATCCCACGATTGGAACTCACTGCCGCACTAGCCAGTGTGAAACTAGCCCGAACTGTTCTCAAAGACATCGATTATAAAATCGACTCGGTATTCTACTGGACTGACAGTACCGCCGTTCTACAATGCATTCGAAGCAAAACTGCGAGGTTTCACACTTTCGTTCATCAACGTCTCTTGAAGATTCGCGCTCTCACACAAGCTGAAATGTGGAAGCACATCGATACTAAACGCAATCCTAGCGATATTGGATCCAGGGGATTAATGCCAAACCGCTGGAAGCAAGCCGACCCTTGGTTCTATGGTCCAGAGTTCCTCCAACAGTCCGATCAGTTCTGGACTCAAGACGAAGGAAATGTTGCCGACGACCTAACATCATCTGACCTTAAAAACGAAATCGTCTCCTCGATACAATGCTCAGTTCCTCAGACATCATTGCAAGATCTTTTGGAACACTTCTCTTCATTCACAAAATTGGTTCGATCTACTG
Source organism: Botrylloides violaceus (assembly GCA_030412335.1). NCBI lineage: Eukaryota > Metazoa > Chordata > Ascidiacea > Stolidobranchia > Styelidae > Botrylloides > Botrylloides violaceus. The sequence goes on from JASFYC010000385.1 coordinate 7,854, forward strand.
CATGGATTATACGCTTACGTGCTGTTCTCCATTGGAAGTCCAAGGGATCACCTGAAGACTCGCCCTTGAAGCCAGGCTCGAGTTTCTTGACGGTGGAAGAATTGGACTATGCTACAAAAGAAATTGTAAGGATTTCTCAAACACAATCCTTTCCTGATGCATTTAAATTTTTCAATCAATCTCATTCTGATGTTAAAAATTCTGCCATTCCTTTGCCAAAATCAATCACTAAGCTCATGCCTTTCAATTCTAATGGTGTGTTATGTGTTGGCGGACGCCTGAATCGGTCCACACTGCCCGAGCAATCTAGAAACCCCATGATTCTTCCTCCTAGTCATCATGTCACTAATCTTATTGTTCGCCATTATCATGAAACTAATGGTCACTGTGGAACCCTCCATGTCCTCTCATTGCTTAGGGAGAAATTTTGGATAGTCAAAGGTCAAACCTCAATTCGTAAAGTCATAAACAAATGCGTGTACTGCCAGTGCAGAAGAGCTACGCCAGGCTCGCAGTACATGGCGGATTTACCGAAATACCGCCTACAACCCTACCAGAATGTATTTCATCACACAATGGTTGACTACTTTGGTCCAATCATTTGTCGTCGTAATCGAACTGAACTGAAACGCTATGGCTGTATATTCACTTGTATGTGCACCAGAGCCGTCCACTTAGAAGTGGTTGACTCACTCGAGTCATCTGCCTTCCTCGTGGCATTTTTTAAATTTACTGATCTGAGGGGTAGCATTGGACATCTCTTTTCAGATAATGGGCGAAATTTTGTCGGAGCCCACAGGGAACTAGGCCGATCTGTTCGCGCCCTCAATTCCAAATCTGTTGTATCGTCCTTGGCCGATAGGAACGTACAATGGCATTTCAGTCCTAGTGTTAGTCCCCACCACAATGGTTTGGTCGAACGTCTTGTAGCCGAAACCAAACGTATTCTTTATGCTCTGAATCAAAATGCTGCATTTCATGACAATACCTTATCTGCTCTGTTTTATGGTGTTGCTCGCATACTCAATGATAGGCCAATAACGCCAGTTTCTAATGATGTTAATGATTTAGAATGTTTGACTCCAAACTCTATTCTTTTGGGTAGACTAGACCCCGCCATACCCACTCATGTATTTCACAAAGCTGACGACTATGCTAAGAATTGGAGATTCGTACAGAGAAAATTGGATCTCTTCTGGGAGCGTTGGCTCAAAGAGTATCTGCCACAGCTGCAGGCTCGTTCAAAATGGTTCGACGTGAAGCCCAACTTCGAAGTTGGAGACATTGTTTTACTGCTCGATTATCATACCCCGCGAGGTACTTACCCCAAAGCGATTATCGAACAAACCTTCCCTGACCGTCACGGTATAGTCAGACGAGTCAAGGTCCGTACCGCTAATGGAACTTATGAACGCGACATTAGAAAGCTCTGTCACTTAGAATTGTCCTAGCTGTATTATTATTGCACTGATATCCGATACAGTTGTTTCGTGTTCCATTGTATATAGCCACACACGCACATTGCTTTTCCAACCCCGTTCTCTTTTTTGTGACTCTTGTACGCCCCCTACCGGTGCCTTTACAATCGTCCCAGAGCCGGCTATGTCACGGTGGTTTCAAAGTAGTGCGCATTCAACCTCAATGGTTTGCTCGTCACGCACATGGCGTTTCTCGAAGATTCTCTTCAATGCGCCGGCGGCCGTCATATTGTAAGGAGGGTTGCGTCATCCTTCTGTCTGTCGTTTTGTTGGTGTTATTATTCCGTGTTTTTCACTATTATTCTAGAATATTGCCAGCGATTCTTTAACGGTTACCTAGCATTAGCGATAGTTTCTGCAATCTGTCTTATTACTGCAATAAAGAGAGAGTTGACACGGAGCTGATCGTTTTCAATACGAAAGTAATCAGTTGGGAAGCGGCCTGTTTTTATACTCTGCAAGAAATATTCTAATCCTACGGCTCTGCGCCCGTAGATCCACTGCTTCGCAACGACAAAAACGATACTGACTGTCAAGGAGAGTATAGGGTATCAACTAGAAATTTTTAACTTGATTTGATAGGGAAATGAAATCGGAAAGATCAGGATATGACGGTCTTTGGGAATAACTTAAACAAGCTTTTGGAGCTCCAATCCGTCGTCAGGTAAATTGAAAGTTACTAACCCCTGTAACGGATTCCGGTGATGGGTTCATACCGACGAATAGAATCTTCGTGTCATCAGGTATTTTCTCCATGTATTTTTCATGGTATTTCGCCGCGTAGACCAGAGGATTGGTGATTGTCATGATATTAACTGGGATCTTTTTTTCCCTTCCATCTGGCTTGTATTCACTGGTAAGAATTGTGTTTATTTCCTCTTTTAATTTATCTTGGCCCTGTCATGAGTGGAAGAAACACTAATAATACCTGCAGGTCCCTTTTTTTTGTTACGACTACTCAGTCTATGTGGTTGGTTGGTATGGTATATTCGCCACTCATGAGTCATGACATGGAATTCGCGCTATCCCGGAAAATCTTTTGTGGCCTCCCGAGATCCTGAAATACAGTCCTTCGAAGTCTACTCAATTGCATACCTCCAATAAATGTTGTTCCAGTTCTTCCGTCAACTCATTCCTGAGCTGCCTTGTGATTTCCAATGGAGTGCTGTTAACGAGAGACAAACTCGCTTAGTTGTAGCAACACGCGTTTATTTACAGTATATTAAACTGGACATTGAGACAATGCACGGTTTTGATTGAGCAACCTCGGGAATTCCTTTCGTTGGTGATTATCAGACTACACATTAGGAAAATTAGTCATTTACACAATACGACTCTTTCAACTACTAAGATTATGCGCGCCACGTCACAACGTACTTGGTTAGATTCTATGGTGCGAAACCAGGACTTTCGAATCAGAAGACGGACAATCAAACCACTCGTTCAATACATACGTCCGGTTGTAACCATTTACTGTGGCTGTAATATGATATTCTGCGTCTGTTTCGTTTATTTACATAAATCAGGGTATTGCAACCACCGTAAATGTTAGTATATGTACTTTGGTAGAGGCTATCTCATTGGTCCTGCAGAAACAATGTGTTCGTTATCGACGATCCGAATTCACGGCGTTCTCAACAACTAATGTCACACATGTCCCGCGTGTCGGTACTTCTGGTCTGTGCAATATGATACCATTGAAATTGTATATTGTGCGCTTACAATTTTGTAGTATTAAACCTACCTGTCAGTAGATACACACGATCGAAATCTGTTGATCATAGACTCCATCGATGCCACCCCTTGTTCCACCTGTTCTGACGTCATTTTTCCTCGTTGCAGGGAATCTACGCGGTTTCAAATCTAATCCTTTAATCTGGAAGTTCTGAACAACGAATTAACTTAACGCAGACATTTTCGAAGGATGTGGGCGCTGAAGTTAGACTAGTCAAAATCATCCAATGGGAAGAAAAAGGAGTTATGTACGCTTGGTCTTTTTTGATCCTTGCTACATTTACACATATACACGTGATATAGGCTAAACACACACTAGCATGATTTGCATATACCTATTGGACAAAACGGCACCGACGGAGCCGAAATAGCACATGGAACTCGAGTACCACATATTCGCACTCGCTCATCAATGAGCTGCCGGTCTAGCAAGGCAATCCTGTTACGATTACCCAAATTGCCTGTACTACGATTAGCATCGGGTGTGAATTTTCATTCATCTACTGATTAATATGGTAGCGACCATTTGACTTTCATTAAAAGTACAAAGCATTAATAAAACACTGAGTCAATATCTGTTTCTTTCTCCGTCAATCTTTCTAAGCAAAG